>QXEO01000910.1:0-19471 GCA_007115705.1 Dactylis glomerata | reverse complement strand
GGTTAGGTCATATGTACTGAAACAAAGGTTTGGCCATGCATAGCTCCCGAAGCCCGGTTCTACTGAAACCTAGACGATGCACCCGTGCGGTATACACCCAGCTTTTTCGGACGACGACAAGATGGGGGCTAATGTGTTCCATCTACCTGGTTAGGTCCTATGTATTGAGAAACCCAAAGCGTTTGCCCATGCCCCATAGCTCCCGAAGCTCGGTCTACGGTGAAACCATAGCCGATGCACGTGCGGTTACAACCTAGATTTCTTGGACGACGAAAAGTGGGAGGCCTAATGTTCAATTCTTGCTTTGGTTAGGTATTTATTTTTTCGTACATGTGAAGCAAAGGTTTGCTCCAGCATAGCTCCGATTCTGGTTACGGCGAAACCTAGCCCGCTGCCACCGTGCGTCTACCCCCCTAGCGTCTCGGGACGACGCCAAGATGGGAGGCTAATGTGTTCCATCTGCCTTGGTTAGTCATATGTACATGAGGAACAAAGGTTTGCCCATGCATAGCTCCCGAAGCTCGGTCTACGGCGAAACCCTAGCCGGTGCACCCGTGCGGTCTACCCCTAGCTTTCTTTCGGACGACACCAAGATGGGAGGCTACTGTGTTCCGTCTGCTTTGGTTAGGTCATATGTACATGAGAAACAAAGGTTTGCCCATGCATAGCTCCCGAAGCCCGGTCTACAGCGAAACCCTAGCCCGCTGCAGCCGTGCGGTCTACCCCCTAGCTTTCTTCGGACGACGCCAAGATGGGAGGCTAGTGTGTTCCATCTGCTTTGGTTAGGTCATATGTACATGTGAAGCAAAGGTTTGACATGCATAGCTCCCGAAGCCCGGTCTACGGCGAAACCCTAGCCCGCTGCACCCGTGCGGTCTACCCCCTAGCTTTCTTCGGACGACGCCAAGATGGGAGGCTAATGTGTTCCATCTGCTTGGTTAGGTCATATGTACATGAGAAACAAAGGTTTGCCCATGCATAGCTCCCGAAGCTCGGTCTACGGCGAAACCCTAGCCGCTGCACCGTGCGGTCTACCCCCTAGCTTTCTTCGGACGACGCCAAGATGGGAGGCTAATGTGTTCCATCTGCCTTGGTTAGGTCATATGTACTTGAGAAACAAAGGTTTGACATGCATAGCTCCCGAAGCCCGGTCTACGGCGAAACCCTAGCCCGCTGCACCCGTGCGGTCTACCCCCTAGCTTTCTTCGGACGACGCCAAGTTGGGAGGCTAATGTGTTCCATCTGCCTTGGTTAGGTCATATGTACATGAGAAACAAAGGTTTGCCCATGCATAGCTCCCGAAGCTCGGTCTACGGCGAAACCCTAGCCCGCTGCACCCGTGCGGTCTACCCCCTAGCTTTCTTCGGACGACGCCAAGATGGGAGGCTAATGCGTTCCATCTGCTTTGGTTAGGTCATATGTACTTGAGAAACAAAGGTTTGCCCATGCATAGCTCCCGAAGCCCGGTCTACGGCGAAACCCTAGCCCGCTGCACCCGTGCGGTCTACCCCCTAGCTTTCTTCGGACGACGCCAAGATGGAGGCTAATGTGTTCCATCTGCCTTGGTTAGGTCATATGTACATGAGAAACAAAGGTTTGCCCATGCATAGCTCCCGAAGCTCGGTCTACGGCGAAACCCTAGCCCGCTGCACCCGTGCGGTCTACCCCCTAGCTTTCTTCGGACGACGCCAAGATGGAGGCTAATGTGTTCCATCTGCCTTGGTTAGGTCATATGTACTTGAGAAACAAAGGTTTGACATGCATAGCTCCCGAAGCCCGGTCTACGGCGAAACCCTAGCCCGCTGCACCCGTGCGGTCTACCCCCTAGCTTTCTTCGGACGACGCCAAGATGGGAGGCTAATGTGTTCCATCTGCCTTGGTTAGGTCATATGTACTTGAGAAACAAAGGTTTGACATGCATAGCTCCCGAAGCCCGGTCTACGGCAAAACCCTAGCCCGCTGCACCCGTGCGGTCTACCCCCTAGCTTTCTTCGGACGACGCCAAGTTGGGAGGCTAATGTGTTCCATCTGCCTTGGTTAGGTCATATGTACATGAGAAACAAAGGTTTGCCCATGCATAGCTCCCGAAGCTCGGTCTACGGCGAAACCCTAGCCCGCTGCACCCGTGCGGTCTACCCCCTAGCTTTCTTCGGACGACGCCAAGATGGGAGGCTAATGTGTTCCATCTGCCTTGGTTAGGTCATATGTACATGAGAAACAAAGGTTTGCCATGCATAGCTCCCGAAGCTCGGTCTACGGCGAAACCCTAGCCCGCTGCACCCGTGCGGTCTACCCCCTAGCTTTCTTCGGACGACGCCAAGATGGGAGGCTAATGTGTTCCATCTGCCTTGGTTAGGTCATATGTACTTGAGAAACAAAGGTTTGACATGCATAGCTCCCGAAGCCCGGTCTACGGCGAAACCCTAGCCCGCTGCACCCGTGCGGTCTACCCCCTAGCTTTCTTCGGACGACGCCAAGATTGGGAGGCTAATGTGTTCCATCTGCCTTGGTTAGGTCATATGTACATGAGAAACAAAGGTTTGCCCATGCATAGCTCCCGAAGCTCGGTCTACGGCGAAACCCTAGCCTGCTGCACCCGTGCGGTCTACCCCCCTAGCTTTCTTCGGACGACGCCAAGATGGGAGGCTAATGCGTTCCATCTGCTTTGGTTAGGTCATATGTACTTGAGAAACAAAGGTTTGCCCATGCATAGCTCCCGAAGCCCGGTCTACGGCGAAACCCTAGCCCGCTGCACCCGTGCGGTCTACCCCCTAGCTTTCTTCGGACGACGCCAAGATGGGAGGCTAATGTGTTCCATCTGCCTTGGTTAGGTCATATGTACATGAGAAACAAAGGTTTGCCCATGCATAGCTCCCGAAGCTCGGTCTACGGCGAAACCCTAGCCCGCTGCACCCGTGCGGTCTACCCCCTAGCTTTCTTCGGACGACGCCAAGATGGGAGGCTAATGTGTTCCATCTGCCTTGGTTAGGTCATATGTACTGAGAAACAAAGGTTTGCCCATGCATAGCTCCCGAAGCCCGGTCTACGGCGAAACCCTAGCCCGCTGCACCCGTGCGGTCTACCCCCTAGCTTTCTTCGGACGACGCCAAGATGGGAGGCTAATGTGTTCCATCTGCCTTGGTTAGGTCATATGTACATGAGAAACAAAGGTTTGCCATGCATAGCTCCCGAAGCTCGGTCTACGGCGAAACCCTAGCCCGCTGCACCCGTGCGGTCTACCCCCTAGCTTTCTTCGGACGACGCCAAGATGGGAGGCTAATGTGTTCCATCTGCCTTGGTTAGGTCATATGTACATGAGAAACAAAGGTTTGCCCATGCATAGCTCCCGAAGCCCGGTCTACGGCGAAACCCTAGCCCGCTGCACCCGTGCGGTCTACCCCCTAGCTTTCTTCGGACGACGCCAAGATGGGAGGCTAATGTGTTCCATCTGCCTTGGTTAGGTCATATGTACATGAGAAACAAAGGTTTGCCCATGCATAGCTCCCGAAGCTCGGTCTACGGCGAAACCCTAGCCCGCTGCACCCGTGCGGTCTACCCCCCTAGCTTTCTTCGGACGACGCCAAGATGGGAGGCTAATGTGTTCCATCTGCCTTGGTTAGGTCATATGTACATGAGAAACAAAGGTTTGCCCATGCATAGCTCCCGAAGCCCGGTCTACGGCGAAACCCTAGCCCGCTGCACCCGTGCGGTCTACCCCCTAGCTTTCTTCGGACGACGCCAAGATGGGAGGCTAATGTGTTCCATCTGCCTTGGTTAGGTCATATGTACATGAGAAACAAAGGTTTGCCCATGCATAGCTCCCGAAGCTCGGTCTACGGCGAAACCCTAGCCCGCTGCACCCGTGCGGTCTACCCCCTAGCTTTCTTCGGACGACGCCAAGATGGGAGGCTAATGTGTTCCATCTGCCTTGGTTAGGTCATATGTACATGAGAAACAAAGGTTTGCCCATGCATAGCTCCCGAAGCTCGGTCTACGGCGAAACCCTAGCCCGCTGCACCCGTGCGGTCTACCCCCTAGCTTTCTTCGGACGACGCCAAGATGGGAGGCTAATGTGTTCCATCTGCCTTGGTTAGGTCATATGTACATGAGAAACAAAGGTTTGCCCATGCATAGCTCCCGAAGCTCGGTCTACGGCGAAACCCTAGCCCGCTGCACCCGTGCGGTCTACCCCCTAGCTTTCTTCGGACGACGCCAAGATGGGAGGCTAATGTGTTCCATCTGCCTTGGTTAGGTCATATGTACATGAGAAACAAAGGTTTGCCCATGCATAGCTCCCGAAGCTCGGTCTACGGCGAAACCCTAGCCCGCTGCACCCGTGCGGTCTACCCCCTAGCTTTCTTCGGACGACGCCAAGATGGGAGGCTAATGTGTTCCATCTGCCTTGGTTAGGTCATATGTACATGAGAAACAAAGGTTTGCCCATGCATAGCTCCCGAAGCTCGGTCTACGGCGAAACCCTAGCCCGCTGCACCCGTGCGGTCTACCCCCCTAGCTTTCTTCGGACGACGCCAAGATGGGAGGCTAATGTGTTCCATCTGCCTTGGTTAGGTCATATGTACATGAGAAACAAAGGTTTGCCCATGCATAGCTCCCGAAGCTCGGTCTACGGCGAAACCCTAGCCCGCTGCACCCGTGCGGTCTACCCCCTAGCTTTCTTCGGACGACGCCAAGATGGGAGGCTAATGTGTTCCATCTGCCTTGGTTAGGTCATATGTACATGAGAAACAAAGGTTTGCCCATGCATAGCTCCCGAAGCTCGGTCTACGGCGAAACCCTAGCCCGCTGCACCCGTGCGGTCTACCCCCTAGCTTTCTTCGGACGACGCCAAGATGGGAGGCTAATGTGTTCCATCTGCCTTGGTTAGGTCATATGTACATGAGAAACAAAGGTTTGCCCATGCATAGCTCCCGAAGCTCGGTCTACGGCGAAACCCTAGCCCGCTGCACCCGTGCGGTCTACCCCCTAGCTTTCTTCGGACGACGCCAAGATGGGAGGCTAATGTGTTCCATCTGCCTTGGTTAGGTCATATGTACATGAGAAACAAAGGTTTGCCCATGCATAGCTCCCGAAGCTCGGTCTACGGCGAAACCCTAGCCCGCTGCACCCGTGCGGTCTACCCCCCTAGCTTTCTTCGGACGACGCCAAGATGGGAGGCTAATGTGTTCCATCTGCCTTGGTTAGGTCATATGTACATGAGAAACAAAGGTTTGCCCATGCATAGCTCCCGAAGCTCGGTCTACGGCGAAACCCTAGCCCGCTGCACCCGTGCGGTCTACCCCCTAGCTTTCTTCGGACGACGCCAAGATGGGAGGCTAATGTGTTCCATCTGCCTTGGTTAGGTCATATGTACATGAGAAACAAAGGTTTGCCCATGCATAGCTCCCGAAGCTCGGTCTACGGCGAAACCCTAGCCCGCTGCACCCGTGCGGTCTACCCCCTAGCTTTCTTCGGACGACGCCAAGATGGGAGGCTAATGTGTTCCATCTGCCTTGGTTAGGTCATATGTACATGAGAAACAAAGGTTTGCCCATGCATAGCTCCCGAAGCTCGGTCTACGGCGAAACCCTAGCCCGCTGCACCCGTGCGGTCTACCCCCCTAGCTTTCTTCGGACGACGCCAAGATGGGAGGCTAATGTGTTCCATCTGCCTTGGTTAGGTCATATGTACATGAGAAACAAAGGTTTGCCCATGCATAGCTCCCGAAGCTCGGTCTACGGCGAAACCCTAGCCCGCTGCACCCGTGCGGTCTACCCCCTAGCTTTCTTCGGACGACGCCAAGATGGGAGGCTAATGTGTTCCATCTGCCTTGGTTAGGTCATATGTACATGAGAAACAAAGGTTTGCCCATGCATAGCTCCCGAAGCTCGGTCTACGGCGAAACCCTAGCCCGCTGCACCCGTGCGGTCTACCCCCTAGCTTTCTTCGGACGACGCCAAGATGGGAGGCTAATGTGTTCCATCTGCCTTGGTTAGGTCATATGTACATGAGAAACAAAGGTTTGCCCATGCATAGCTCCCGAAGCTCGGTCTACGGCGAAACCCTAGCCCGCTGCACCCGTGCGGTCTACCCCCTAGCTTTCTTCGGACGACGCCAAGATGGGAGGCTAATGTGTTCCATCTGCCTTGGTTAGGTCATATGTACATGAGAAACAAAGGTTTGCCCATGCATAGCTCCCGAAGCTCGGTCTACGGCGAAACCCTAGCCCGCTGCACCCGTGCGGTCTACCCCCTAGCTTTCTTCGGACGACGCCAAGATGGGAGGCTAATGTGTTCCATCTGCCTTGGTTAGGTCATATGTACATGAGAAACAAAGGTTTGCCCATGCATAGCTCCCGAAGCTCGGTCTACGGCGAAACCCTAGCCCGCTGCACCCGTGCGGTCTACCCCCTAGCTTTCTTCGGACGACGCCAAGATGGGAGGCTAATGTGTTCCATCTGCCTTGGTTAGGTCATATGTACATGAGAAACAAAGGTTTGCCCATGCATAGCTCCCGAAGCTCGGTCTACGGCGAAACCCTAGCCCGCTGCACCCGTGCGGTCTACCCCCTAGCTTTCTTCGGACGACGCCAAGATGGGAGGCTAATGTGTTCCATCTGCCTTGGTTAGGTCATATGTACATGAGAAACAAAGGTTTGCCCATGCATAGCTCCCGAAGCTCGGTCTACGGCGAAACCCTAGCCCGCTGCACCCGTGCGGTCTACCCCCTAGCTTTCTTCGGACGACGCCAAGATGGGAGGCTAATGTGTTCCATCTGCCTTGGTTAGGTCATATGTACATGAGAAACAAAGGTTTGCCCATGCATAGCTCCCGAAGCTCGGTCTACGGCGAAACCCTAGCCCGCTGCACCCGTGCGGTCTACCCCCTAGCTTTCTTCGGACGACGCCAAGATGGGAGGCTAATGTGTTCCATCTGCCTTGGTTAGGTCATATGTACATGAGAAACAAAGGTTTGCCCATGCATAGCTCCCGAAGCTCGGTCTACGGCGAAACCCTAGCCCGCTGCACCCGTGCGGTCTACCCCCTAGCTTTCTTCGGACGACGCCAAGATGGGAGGCTAATGTGTTCCATCTGCCTTGGTTAGGTCATATGTACATGAGAAACAAAGGTTTGCCCATGCATAGCTCCCGAAGCTCGGTCTACGGCGAAACCCTAGCCCGCTGCACCCGTGCGGTCTACCCCCTAGCTTTCTTCGGACGACGCCAAGATGGGAGGCTAATGTGTTCCATCTGCCTTGGTTAGGTCATATGTACATGAGAAACAAAGGTTTGCCCATGCATAGCTCCCGAAGCTCGGTCTACGGCGAAACCCTAGCCCGCTGCACCCGTGCGGTCTACCCCCTAGCTTTCTTCGGACGACGCCAAGATGGGAGGCTAATGTGTTCCATCTGCCTTGGTTAGGTCATATGTACATGAGAAACAAAGGTTTGCCCATGCATAGCTCCCGAAGCTCGGTCTACGGCGAAACCCTAGCCCGCTGCACCCGTGCGGTCTACCCCCTAGCTTTCTTCGGACGACGCCAAGATGGGAGGCTAATGTGTTCCATCTGCCTTGGTTAGGTCATATGTACATGAGAAACAAAGGTTTGCCCATGCATAGCTCCCGAAGCTCGGTCTACGGCGAAACCCTAGCCCGCTGCACCCGTGCGGTCTACCCCCTAGCTTTCTTCGGACGACGCCAAGATGGGAGGCTAATGTGTTCCATCTGCCTTGGTTAGGTCATATGTACATGAGAAACAAAGGTTTGCCCATGCATAGCTCCCGAAGCTCGGTCTACGGCGAAACCCTAGCCCGCTGCACCCGTGCGGTCTACCCCCTAGCTTTCTTCGGACGACGCCAAGATGGGAGGCTAATGTGTTCCATCTGCCTTGGTTAGGTCATATGTACATGAGAAACAAAGGTTTGCCCATGCATAGCTCCCGAAGCTCGGTCTACGGCGAAACCCTAGCCCGCTGCACCCGTGCGGTCTACCCCCTAGCTTTCTTCGGACGACGCCAAGATGGGAGGCTAATGTGTTCCATCTGCCTTGGTTAGGTCATATGTACATGAGAAACAAAGGTTTGCCCATGCATAGCTCCCGAAGCTCGGTCTACGGCGAAACCCTAGCCCGCTGCACCCGTGCGGTCTACCCCCTAGCTTTCTTCGGACGACGCCAAGATGGGAGGCTAATGTGTTCCATCTGCCTTGGTTAGGTCATATGTACATGAGAAACAAAGGTTTGCCCATGCATAGCTCCCGAAGCTCGGTCTACGGCGAAACCCTAGCCCGCTGCACCCGTGCGGTCTACCCCCTAGCTTTCTTCGGACGACGCCAAGATGGAGGCTAATGTGTTCCATCTGCCTTGGTTAGGTCATATGTACATGAGAAACAAAGGTTTGCCCATGCATAGCTCCCGAAGCTCGGTCTACGGCGAAACCCTAGCCCGCTGCACCCGTGCGGTCTACCCCCTAGCTTTCTTCGGACGACGCCAAGATGGGAGGCTAATGTGTTCCATCTGCCTTGGTTAGGTCATATGTACATGAGAAACAAAGGTTTGCCCATGCATAGCTCCCGAAGCTCGGTCTACGGCGAAACCCTAGCCCGCTGCACCCGTGCGGTCTACCCCCTAGCTTTCTTCGGACGACGCCAAGATGGGAGGCTAATGTGTTCCATCTGCCTTGGTTAGGTCATATGTACATGAGAAACAAAGGTTTGCCATGCATAGCTCCCGAAGCCTGCGGTCTACGGCGACAACCTAGCCCGCTGCACCCTTGCGGTCTACCCCCCTAGCTTTCTTCGGACGACGCCAAGATGGGAGGCTAATGTGTTCCATCTGCCTTGGTTAGGTCATATTACATGAGAACAAGGTTTGCCCATGCATAGCTCCCGAAGCTCTGTCTACGGCGAAACCCTAGCCCGCTGCACCCGTGCGGTCTACCCCCCTAGCTTTCTTCGGACGACGCCAAGATGGGAGGCTAATGTGTTCCATCTGCCTTGGTTAGGTCATATGTACCTGAGAAACAAAGGTTTGCCCATGCATAGCTCCCGAAGCTCGGTCTACGGCGAAACCCTAGCCCGCTGCACCCGTGCGGTCTACCCCCCTAGCTTTCTTCGGACGACGCCAAGATGGGAGGCTAATGTGTTCCATCTGCCTTGGTTAGGTCATATGTACCTGAGAAACAAAGGTTTGCCCATGCATAGCTCCCGAAGCTCGGTCTACGGGAAACCCTAGCCCGCTGCACCCGTGCGGTCTACCCCCCTAGCTTTCTTCGGACGACGCCAAGATGGGAGGCTAATGTGTTCCATCTGCCTTGGTTAGGTCATATGTACCTGAGAAACAAAGGTTTGCCCATGCATAGCTCCCGAAGCTCGGTCTACGGGAAACCCTAGCCCGCTGCACCCGTGCGGTCTACCCCCCTAGCTTTCTTCGGACGACGCCAAGATGGGAGGCTAATGTGTTCCATCTGCCTTGGTTAGGTCATATGTACCTGAGAAACAAAGGTTTGCCCATGCATAGCTCCCGAAGCTCGGTCTACGGCGAAACCCTAGCCCGCTGCACCCGTGCGGTCTACCCCCTAGCTTTCTTCGGACGACGCCAAGATGGGAGGCTAATGTGTTCCATCTGCCTTGGTTAGGTCATATGTACCTGAGAAACAAAGGTTTGCCCATGCATAGCTCCCGAAGCTCGGTCTACGGGAAACCCTAGCCCGCTGCACCCGTGCGGTCTACCCCCTAGCTTTCTTCGGACGACGCCAAGATGGGAGGCTAATGTGTTCCATCTGCCTTGGTTAGGTCATATGTACCTGAGAAACAAAGGTTTGCCCATGCATAGCTCCCGAAGCTCGGTCTACGGGAAACCCTAGCCCGCTGCACCCGTGCGGTCTACCCCCCTAGCTTTCTTCGGACGACGCCAAGATGGGAGGCTAATGTGTTCCATCTGCCTTGGTTAGGTCATATGTACCTGAGAAACAAAGGTTTGCCCATGCATAGCTCCCGAAGCTCGGTCTACGGCGAAACCCTAGCCCGCTGCACCCGTGCGGTCTACCCCCCTAGCTTTCTTCGGACGACGCCAAGATGGGAGGCTAATGTGTTCCATCTGCCTTGGTTAGGTCATATGTACCTGAGAAACAAAGGTTTGCCCATGCATAGCTCCCGAAGCTCGGTCTACGGGAAACCCTAGCCCGCTGCACCCGTGCGGTCTACCCCCCTAGCTTTCTTCGGACGACGCCAAGATGGGAGGCTAATGTGTTCCATCTGCCTTGGTTAGGTCATATGTACCTGAGAAACAAAGGTTTGCCCATGCATAGCTCCCGAAGCTCGGTCTACGGCGAAACCCTAGCCCGCTGCACCCGTGCGGTCTACCCCCCTAGCTTTCTTCGGACGACGCCAAGATGGGAGGCTAATGTGTTCCATCTGCCTTGGTTAGGTCATATGTACCTGAGAAACAAAGGTTTGCCCATGCATAGCTCCCGAAGCTCGGTCTACGGCGAAACCCTAGCCCGCTGCACCCGTGCGGTCTACCCCCTAGCTTTCTTCGGACGACGCCAAGATGGGAGGCTAATGTGTTCCATCTGCCTTGGTTAGGTCATATGTACCTGAGAAACAAAGGTTTGCCCATGCATAGCTCCCGAAGCTCGGTCTACGGCGAAACCCTAGCCCGCTGCACCCGTGCGGTCTACCCCCCTAGCTTTCTTCGGACGACGCCAAGATGGGAGGCTAATGTGTTCCATCTGCCTTGGTTAGGTCATATGTACCTGAGAAACAAAGGTTTGCCCATGCATAGCTCCCGAAGCTCGGTCTACGGGAAACCCTAGCCCGCTGCACCCGTGCGGTCTACCCCCCTAGCTTTCTTCGGACGACGCCAAGATGGGAGGCTAATGTGTTCCATCTGCCTTGGTTAGGTCATATGTACCTGAGAAACAAAGGTTTGCCCATGCATAGCTCCCGAAGCTCGGTCTACGGGAAACCCTAGCCCGCTGCACCCGTGCGGTCTACCCCCTAGCTTTCTTCGGACGACGCCAAGATGGGAGGCTAATGTGTTCCATCTGCCTTGGTTAGGTCATATGTACCTGAGAAACAAAGGTTTGCCCATGCATAGCTCCCGAAGCTCGGTCTACGGCGAAACCCTAGCCCGCTGCACCCGTGCGGTCTACCCCCCTAGCTTTCTTCGGACGACGCCAAGATGGGAGGCTAATGTGTTCCATCTGCCTTGGTTAGGTCATATGTACCTGAGAAACAAAGGTTTGCCCATGCATAGCTCCCGAAGCTCGGTCTACGGGAAACCCTAGCCCGCTGCACCCGTGCGGTCTACCCCCCTAGCTTTCTTCGGACGACGCCAAGATGGGAGGCTAATGTGTTCCATCTGCCTTGGTTAGGTCATATGTACCTGAGAAACAAAGGTTTGCCCATGCATAGCTCCCGAAGCTCGGTCTACGGGAAACCCTAGCCCGCTGCACCCGTGCGGTCTACCCCCCTAGCTTTCTTCGGACGACGCCAAGATGGGAGGCTAATGTGTTCCATCTGCCTTGGTTAGGTCATATGTACCTGAGAAACAAAGGTTTGCCCATGCATAGCTCCCGAAGCTCGGTCTACGGGAAACCCTAGCCCGCTGCACCCGTGCGGTCTACCCCCTAGCTTTCTTCGGACGACGCCAAGATGGGAGGCTAATGTGTTCCATCTGCCTTGGTTAGGTCATATGTACCTGAGAAACAAAGGTTTGCCCATGCATAGCTCCCGAAGCTCGGTCTACGGGAAACCCTAGCCCGCTGCACCCGTGCGGTCTACCCCCCTAGCTTTCTTCGGACGACGCCAAGATGGGAGGCTAATGTGTTCCATCTGCCTTGGTTAGGTCATATGTACCTGAGAAACAAAGGTTTGCCCATGCATAGCTCCCGAAGCTCGGTCTACGGCGAAACCCTAGCCCGCTGCACCCGTGCGGTCTACCCCCCTAGCTTTCTTCGGACGACGCCAAGATGGGAGGCTAATGTGTTCCATCTGCCTTGGTTAGGTCATATGTACCTGAGAAACAAAGGTTTGCCCATGCATAGCTCCCGAAGCTCGGTCTACGGCGAAACCCTAGCCCGCTGCACCCGTGCGGTCTACCCCCCTAGCTTTCTTCGGACGACGCCAAGATGGGAGGCTAATGTGTTCCATCTGCCTTGGTTAGGTCATATGTACCTGAGAAACAAAGGTTTGCCCATGCATAGCTCCCGAAGCTCGGTCTACGGCGAAACCCTAGCCCGCTGCACCCGTGCGGTCTACCCCCTAGCTTTCTTCGGACGACGCCAAGATGGGAGGCTAATGTGTTCCATCTGCCTTGGTTAGGTCATATGTACCTGAGAAACAAAGGTTTGCCCATGCATAGCTCCCGAAGCTCGGTCTACGGCGAAACCCTAGCCCGCTGCACCCGTGCGGTCTACCCCCCTAGCTTTCTTCGGACGACGCCAAGATGGGAGGCTAATGTGTTCCATCTGCCTTGGTTAGGTCATATGTACCTGAGAAACAAAGGTTTGCCCATGCATAGCTCCCGAAGCTCGGTCTACGGGAAACCCTAGCCCGCTGCACCCGTGCGGTCTACCCCCCTAGCTTTCTTCGGACGACGCCAAGATGGGAGGCTAATGTGTTCCATCTGCCTTGGTTAGGTCATATGTACCTGAGAAACAAAGGTTTGCCCATGCATAGCTCCCGAAGCTCGGTCTACGGCGAAACCCTAGCCCGCTGCACCCGTGCGGTCTACCCCCCTAGCTTTCTTCGGACGACGCCAAGATGGGAGGCTAATGTGTTCCATCTGCCTTGGTTAGGTCATATGTACCTGAGAAACAAAGGTTTGCCCATGCATAGCTCCCGAAGCTCGGTCTACGGGAAACCCTAGCCCGCTGCACCCGTGCGGTCTACCCCCCTAGCTTTCTTCGGACGACGCCAAGATGGGAGGCTAATGTGTTCCATCTGCCTTGGTTAGGTCATATGTACCTGAGAAACAAAGGTTTGCCCATGCATAGCTCCCGAAGCTCGGTCTACGGGAAACCCTAGCCCGCTGCACCCGTGCGGTCTACCCCCTAGCTTTCTTCGGACGACGCCAAGATGGGAGGCTAATGTGTTCCATCTGCCTTGGTTAGGTCATATGTACCTGAGAAACAAAGGTTTGCCCATGCATAGCTCCCGAAGCTCGGTCTACGGCGAAACCCTAGCCCGCTGCACCCGTGCGGTCTACCCCCTAGCTTTCTTCGGACGACGCCAAGATGGGAGGCTAATGTGTTCCATCTGCCTTGGTTAGGTCATATGTACCTGAGAAACAAAGGTTTGCCCATGCATAGCTCCCGAAGCTCGGTCTACGGCGAAACCCTAGCCCGCTGCACCCGTGCGGTCTACCCCCCTAGCTTTCTTCGGACGACGCCAAGATGGGAGGCTAATGTGTTCCATCTGCCTTGGTTAGGTCATATGTACCTGAGAAACAAAGGTTTGCCCATGCATAGCTCCCGAAGCTCGGTCTACGGCGAAACCCTAGCCCGCTGCACCCGTGCGGTCTACCCCCCTAGCTTTCTTCGGACGACGCCAAGATGGGAGGCTAATGTGTTCCATCTGCCTTGGTTAGGTCATATGTACCTGAGAAACAAAGGTTTGCCCATGCATAGCTCCCGAAGCTCGGTCTACGGGAAACCCTAGCCCGCTGCACCCGTGCGGTCTACCCCCCTAGCTTTCTTCGGACGACGCCAAGATGGGAGGCTAATGTGTTCCATCTGCCTTGGTTAGGTCATATGTACCTGAGAAACAAAGGTTTGCCCATGCATAGCTCCCGAAGCTCGGTCTACGGGAAACCCTAGCCCGCTGCACCCGTGCGGTCTACCCCCCTAGCTTTCTTCGGACGACGCCAAGATGGGAGGCTAATGTGTTCCATCTGCCTTGGTTAGGTCATATGTACCTGAGAAACAAAGGTTTGCCCATGCATAGCTCCCGAAGCTCGGTCTACGGCGAAACCCTAGCCCGCTGCACCCGTGCGGTCTACCCCCCTAGCTTTCTTCGGACGACGCCAAGATGGGAGGCTAATGTGTTCCATCTGCCTTGGTTAGGTCATATGTACCTGAGAAACAAAGGTTTGCCCATGCATAGCTCCCGAAGCTCGGTCTACGGGAAACCCTAGCCCGCTGCACCCGTGCGGTCTACCCCCCTAGCTTTCTTCGGACGACGCCAAGATGGGAGGCTAATGTGTTCCATCTGCCTTGGTTAGGTCATATGTACCTGAGAAACAAAGGTTTGCCCATGCATAGCTCCCGAAGCTCGGTCTACGGCGAAACCCTAGCCCGCTGCACCCGTGCGGTCTACCCCCTAGCTTTCTTCGGACGACGCCAAGATGGGAGGCTAATGTGTTCCATCTGCCTTGGTTAGGTCATATGTACCTGAGAAACAAAGGTTTGCCCATGCATAGCTCCCGAAGCTCGGTCTACGGCGAAACCCTAGCCCGCTGCACCCGTGCGGTCTACCCCCTAGCTTTCTTCGGACGACGCCAAGATGGGAGGCTAATGTGTTCCATCTGCCTTGGTTAGGTCATATGTACCTGAGAAACAAAGGTTTGCCCATGCATAGCTCCCGAAGCTCGGTCTACGGCGAAACCCTAGCCCGCTGCACCCGTGCGGTCTACCCCCCTAGCTTTCTTCGGACGACGCCAAGATGGGAGGCTAATGTGTTCCATCTGCCTTGGTTAGGTCATATGTACCTGAGAAACAAAGGTTTGCCCATGCATAGCTCCCGAAGCTCGGTCTACGGGAAACCCTAGCCCGCTGCACCCGTGCGGTCTACCCCCTAGCTTTCTTCGGACGACGCCAAGATGGGAGGCTAATGTGTTCCATCTGCCTTGGTTAGGTCATATGTACCTGAGAAACAAAGGTTTGCCCATGCATAGCTCCCGAAGCTCGGTCTACGGGAAACCCTAGCCCGCTGCACCCGTGCGGTCTACCCCCCTAGCTTTCTTCGGACGACGCCAAGATGGGAGGCTAATGTGTTCCATCTGCCTTGGTTAGGTCATATGTACCTGAGAAACAAAGGTTTGCCCATGCATAGCTCCCGAAGCTCGGTCTACGGGAAACCCTAGCCCGCTGCACCCGTGCGGTCTACCCCCTAGCTTTCTTCGGACGACGCCAAGATGGGAGGCTAATGTGTTCCATCTGCCTTGGTTAGGTCATATGTACCTGAGAAACAAAGGTTTGCCCATGCATAGCTCCCGAAGCTCGGTCTACGGGAAACCCTAGCCCGCTGCACCCGTGCGGTCTACCCCCCTAGCTTTCTTCGGACGACGCCAAGATGGGAGGCTAATGTGTTCCATCTGCCTTGGTTAGGTCATATGTACCTGAGAAACAAAGGTTTGCCCATGCATAGCTCCCGAAGCTCGGTCTACGGGAAACCCTAGCCCGCTGCACCCGTGCGGTCTACCCCCCTAGCTTTCTTCGGACGACGCCAAGATGGGAGGCTAATGTGTTCCATCTGCCTTGGTTAGGTCATATGTACCTGAGAAACAAAGGTTTGCCCATGCATAGCTCCCGAAGCTCGGTCTACGGCGAAACCCTAGCCCGCTGCACCCGTGCGGTCTACCCCCCTAGCTTTCTTCGGACGACGCCAAGATGGGAGGCTAATGTGTTCCATCTGCCTTGGTTAGGTCATATGTACCTGAGAAACAAAGGTTTGCCCATGCATAGCTCCCGAAGCTCGGTCTACGGGAAACCCTAGCCCGCTGCACCCGTGCGGTCTACCCCCTAGCTTTCTTCGGACGACGCCAAGATGGGAGGCTAATGTGTTCCATCTGCCTTGGTTAGGTCATATGTACCTGAGAAACAAAGGTTTGCCCATGCATAGCTCCCGAAGCTCGGTCTACGGCGAAACCCTAGCCCGCTGCACCCGTGCGGTCTACCCCCCTAGCTTTCTTCGGACGACGCCAAGATGGGAGGCTAATGTGTTCCATCTGCCTTGGTTAGGTCATATGTACCTGAGAAACAAAGGTTTGCCCATGCATAGCTCCCGAAGCTCGGTCTACGGCGAAACCCTAGCCCGCTGCACCCGTGCGGTCTACCCCCTAGCTTTCTTCGGACGACGCCAAGATGGGAGGCTAATGTGTTCCATCTGCCTTGGTTAGGTCATATGTACCTGAGAAACAAAGGTTTGCCCATGCATAGCTCCCGAAGCTCGGTCTACGGCGAAACCCTAGCCCGCTGCACCCGTGCGGTCTACCCCCTAGCTTTCTTCGGACGACGCCAAGATGGGAGGCTAATGTGTTCCATCTGCCTTGGTTAGGTCATATGTACCTGAGAAACAAAGGTTTGCCCATGCATAGCTCCCGAAGCTCGGTCTACGGGAAACCCTAGCCCGCTGCACCCGTGCGGTCTACCCCCTAGCTTTCTTCGGACGACGCCAAGATGGGAGGCTAATGTGTTCCATCTGCCTTGGTTAGGTCATATGTACCTGAGAAACAAAGGTTTGCCCATGCATAGCTCCCGAAGCTCGGTCTACGGCGAAACCCTAGCCCGCTGCACCCGTGCGGTCTACCCCCCTAGCTTTCTTCGGACGACGCCAAGATGGGAGGCTAATGTGTTCCATCTGCCTTGGTTAGGTCATATGTACCTGAGAAACAAAGGTTTGCCCATGCATAGCTCCCGAAGCTCGGTCTACGGGAAACCCTAGCCCGCTGCACCCGTGCGGTCTACCCCCTAGCTTTCTTCGGACGACGCCAAGATGGGAGGCTAATGTGTTCCATCTGCCTTGGTTAGGTCATATGTACCTGAGAAACAAAGGTTTGCCCATGCATAGCTCCCGAAGCTCGGTCTACGGGAAACCCTAGCCCGCTGCACCCGTGCGGTCTACCCCCTAGCTTTCTTCGGACGACGCCAAGATGGGAGGCTAATGTGTTCCATCTGCCTTGGTTAGGTCATATGTACCTGAGAAACAAAGGTTTGCCCATGCATAGCTCCCGAAGCTCGGTCTACGGCGAAACCCTAGCCCGCTGCACCCGTGCGGTCTACCCCCCTAGCTTTCTTCGGACGACGCCAAGATGGGAGGCTAATGTGTTCCATCTGCCTTGGTTAGGTCATATGTACCTGAGAAACAAAGGTTTGCCCATGCATAGCTCCCGAAGCTCGGTCTACGGGAAACCCTAGCCCGCTGCACCCGTGCGGTCTACCCCCTAGCTTTCTTCGGACGACGCCAAGATGGGAGGCTAATGTGTTCCATCTGCCTTGGTTAGGTCATATGTACCTGAGAAACAAAGGTTTGCCCATGCATAGCTCCCGAAGCTCGGTCTACGGGAAACCCTAGCCCGCTGCACCCGTGCGGTCTACCCCCTAGCTTTCTTCGGACGACGCCAAGATGGGAGGCTAATGTGTTCCATCTGCCTTGGTTAGGTCATATGTACCTGAGAAACAAAGGTTTGCCCATGCATAGCTCCCGAAGCTCGGTCTACGGCGAAACCCTAGCCCGCTGCACCCGTGCGGTCTACCCCCCTAGCTTTCTTCGGACGACGCCAAGATGGGAGGCTAATGTGTTCCATCTGCCTTGGTTAGGTCATATGTACCTGAGAAACAAAGGTTTGCCCATGCATAGCTCCCGAAGCTCGGTCTACGGGAAACCCTAGCCCGCTGCACCCGTGCGGTCTACCCCCCTAGCTTTCTTCGGACGACGCCAAGATGGGAGGCTAATGTGTTCCATCTGCCTTGGTTAGGTCATATGTACCTGAGAAACAAAGGTTTGCCCATGCATAGCTCCCGAAGCTCGGTCTACGGGAAACCCTAGCCCGCTGCACCCGTGCGGTCTACCCCCCTAGCTTTCTTCGGACGACGCCAAGATGGGAGGCTAATGTGTTCCATCTGCCTTGGTTAGGTCATATGTACCTGAGAAACAAAGGTTTGCCCATGCATAGCTCCCGAAGCTCGGTCTACGGGAAACCCTAGCCCGCTGCACCCGTGCGGTCTACCCCCTAGCTTTCTTCGGACGACGCCAAGATGGGAGGCTAATGTGTTCCATCTGCCTTGGTTAGGTCATATGTACCTGAGAAACAAAGGTTTGCCCATGCATAGCTCCCGAAGCTCGGTCTACGGGAAACCCTAGCCCGCTGCACCCGTGCGGTCTACCCCCCTAGCTTTCTTCGGACGACGCCAAGATGGGAGGCTAATGTGTTCCATCTGCCTTGGTTAGGTCATATGTACCTGAGAAACAAAGGTTTGCCCATGCATAGCTCCCGAAGCTCGGTCTACGGCGAAACCCTAGCCCGCTGCACCCGTGCGGTCTACCCCCCTAGCTTTCTTCGGACGACGCCAAGATGGGAGGCTAATGTGTTCCATCTGCCTTGGTTAGGTCATATGTACCTGAGAAACAAAGGTTTGCCCATGCATAGCTCCCGAAGCTCGGTCTACGGGAAACCCTAGCCCGCTGCACCCGTGCGGTCTACCCCCTAGCTTTCTTCGGACGACGCCAAGATGGGAGGCTAATGTGTTCCATCTGCCTTGGTTAGGTCATATGTACCTGAGAAACAAAGGTTTGCCCATGCATAGCTCCCGAAGCTCGGTCTACGGGAAACCCTAGCCCGCTGCACCCGTGCGGTCTACCCCCTAGCTTTCTTCGGACGACGCCAAGATGGGAGGCTAATGTGTTCCATCTGCCTTGGTTAGGTCATATGTACCTGAGAACAAAGGTTTGCCCATGCATAGCTCCCGAAGCTCGGTCTACGGGAAACCCTAGCCCGCTGCACCCGTGCGGTCTACCCCCTAGCTTTCTTCGGACGACGCCAAGATGGGAGGCTAATGTGTTCCATCTGCCTTGGTTAGGTCATATGTACCTGAGAAACAAAGGTTTGCCCATGCATAGCTCCCGAAGCTCGGTCTACGGCGAAACCCTAGCCCGCTGCACCCGTGCGGTCTACCCCCTAGCTTTCTTCGGACGACGCCAAGATGGGAGGCTAATGTGTTCCATCTGCCTTGGTTAGGTCATATGTACCTGAGAAACAAAGGTTTGCCCATGCATAGCTCCCGAAGCTCGGTCTACGGGAAACCCTAGCCCGCTGCACCCGTGCGGTCTACCCCCCTAGCTTTCTTCGGACGACGCCAAGATGGGAGGCTAATGTGTTCCATCTGCCTTGGTTAGGTCATATGTACCTGAGAAACAAAGGTTTGCCCATGCATAGCTCCCGAAGCTCGGTCTACGGGAAACCCTAGCCCGCTGCACCCGTGCGGTCTACCCCCCTAGCTTTCTTCGGACGACGCCAAGATGGGAGGCTAATGTGTTCCATCTGCCTTGGTTAGGTCATATGTACCTGAGAAACAAAGGTTTGCCCATGCATAGCTCCCGAAGCTCGGTCTACGGGGAAACCCTAGCCCGCTGCACCCGTGCGGTCTACCCCCCTAGCTTTCTTCGGACGACGCCAAGATGGGAGGCTAATGTGTTCCATCTGCCTTGGTTAGGTCATATGTACCTGAGAAACAAAGGTTTGCCCATGCATAGCTCCCG
>QXEO01000909.1:0-14863 GCA_007115705.1 Dactylis glomerata | reverse complement strand
CGGTGATGGCGCGGGAGTAATCACCGGCGTTACCAGAGCAGAGAGAAAGGGAGGGATTGCGGGGAAGAAGACCCTGATGGGTGGGTCCCGGGGGTCAGTGTCTGAGGGGAAGAAAGAATACCTTTCGGGTTTTGATACCGGGATGGGCTGAGGCTGAACTGGGGCTGGGCCGGAAAGGTTCCCTCGGCCTTTTCTGATTTTTTTTCTTTTTCTTTCTCTTTTCTTTTCCTGTTTTCGAATTGAAATCAGCTTTTGCAAACTCCCTTCAAATCATTCAAACAAAAATCTAAATTCTTCTAAATTCCATGCAATGCTCCAAACCAGTAAGAAATATGTTTTCAGATAAAAGGCTAATTTTTGAATATATCTTACAACTAGCAGGGTTTGCTTGCATAAAAGAAAAAAAAGGGTTTGAAAATAATCCTTTAAAGAAAATAGGAAAATAGTATTTTATAAAATAATAGTTTGAGATTCACACTCAATCATAGGTTTGCAAAACAATCTTTATAAATACTTTTTGTAACTCATTTCTCTGCAAGCAGGCTTGCATAAAGTTGAATAAAAGCAAGAAAATAATATTTTGGTATTTGGTTTTTCTCATAGGAGTTCAGCATGAAAGATAGTGAGTTTGAAATGGTTTTGGAAGTAAATGAGATATGAAATAACTTTGATATTTTAATATTGGGGTTTTAGGGTTTTTTGATTTGATCTTAAATTGTTTAAGGTAATCTTGGTATGGTTCAAAAAGTTTTAATTTCTTGTGATTTTTCAATCAAGTCAAACAATTACAAGCACTTATTTTAATTTTTTTCGATTTTCCCAAAATTTGAAAAGTCAGGATGTTACAGACTACCACCCTTAAAAGAAATCTCGTCCCGAGATTGGAGAAAGGCTAAAAAGTTTATTGATTCTAATGGAACTAGGGTGCTACCACCCTTAAAAGAAAACTCCTCTTGGTGGTATCTTGATGCTTCCTTAGGCACTTGCATTTTGTTCCCAGCTTGCATTCACTGTTGTGCCATTTTCCCTGAACCGCCCTTCTCAGAAATTTTGATGTTCACAACTATGTTCAAAAGTGGGCATACCAAGGGTTCCATCCAATTCTGGTGATAAGCAGATATCATCCATTGCGTTGTCACCAATAAGGTAGTCCACATCTTCCAAGAATGTGTATCTAGCCTTTTCTTGGTCGGTCCTCACCAAGGCCAGGAAATCATATAGGTCATCGCCATACTCCTTGTTGCTTTTTAGCTGATTTTCGTTATAGAATCTCAAAAGATGACCCAGTGCCAAGTACTGCATGCTTGCCTCACGAACATGATGAGACCACACATCCCAATGAATTAGGATGGCATCTCTCTGCAGTCTTCTCATGCATTTTATAGGGGTAAACAAGGTGGACTCTGTAAGAGGTACTTGCACCTTTAAGGGACGGAAGGTCGCCTTATAACCAGCATTGTTGAATCTTTTCTTGATACCGGTGCTCATCATGCTATCTGCCACTAGTACCATATGGTCCTTAAGAATTCCTTTCGCAACCATCTTCATAGTCATTGGAAGACGCTGGACAACTTGATCATATCTCGAAGGGGAACGCCTTTGCAAGAATAAGGGATCTAACAAAGCTCTCATGGGCAGGAAAGTAGTTTCAGGGATTCGGAGAGTTGCCTCATAACGTCGCAGGTCGGGATGGGGTAGACTACGGTGGCGTAAAGCTTTGAAACCAGGAGGAAATCTCATAGGTAGTGGTGGCCGTCTCTGTTGTGACTCTCTGGAGGGGAGTGACCTCTCTTTTATAGGCACAGGGAGGTAGCCGAACATGCCACGTAGGGATACGAAATGAAGGGTCAGGAAGGTGAACCGAACAGGCAGCAGCCGAAGCTGAACAGCCTTCGTATTCAAAGCCCCTGAGCAAAACGTTTCTGATTCATGTAGCCGTTCATACCAAAACTCCTCACCGTATTTCTACGTTTGGCCCACTGGCTCCTATAAGGGGTGTAATATCTTATCCTCCTAAGGTTAAGGTTTAACAACGTCGTCTCTCTTGTAGGTATGTCTCTCTAGGTGTGTAAAGCCAACATTATGAGAGCGAATATAAGAGTAGTAGGAATGGTGATCAATCCATCCTGCACCCAAATCATTAGTTCATACATGGTTTGCAAACCTCGTATTCTAACTCTAGGTCAGCCTTACTGGTTTTGACAAAATTTTCTTGGAATGAAAGCCAATGTTCCAAATCTAATTTTTGAATTTTTAGAAAACAAATCTATCATTCCTTAGCTAGGGTTTTGTGTAAACTCTATCGTATGCATTAACTCCTGAGTTGTGCGTCCTTTGGCTTGCCGTGTCATCTCCACATCAACTTTGGTTGGCTTTTCACCATGATCATCTTGTGGCAGGCTATTATTGGTACTAACCATAATCTGGGTCAACATTTGTACTATTCGTGAATAATCATCCGGTACTTGCTGCACTCCTGGGGGTACCTCCTTGCTATTGCGAGTATCCAAATCCCGAGTCAATACTCGCATCATTTAAGTATGCACTTCGACCCTTGGTGGCATTGCTATCTCCAACTGTGGGTTGTTGTGATTGTACTGGTGTTAAGTATGCATCTATTTGAGGTTTTAGGACAGGTTTAGGTTTTAGCATAGATGAGAATTAGATAGAAGGGATCTAAAGAAGATTCCTACACAAAACACAGCAGATCAAGAGAATTCATCTTACAATCAACATCTAACAAACATTCATCACATCAAGCAAACTAGGTCAAACACTAATAATCTAGCATGGTCATACCCCAATTTGGTATGATCATTAGATTATCTAAACATCGTTTGTTCTATAAACTAAAATATTGGTGGTCTAGAATATTACTGTCTTCATTGTTCCAAGTTCTCATTTCCACTTCCACAAGGTATTGTGGGGTGTGGTCTAGTCTTCATATCTGTATTTCTCCAAATTCTTCATCGGCCTTCAATGTAGTTCTTCATGTTGGGTCAAGGAGAATATATGAAGTATCAACCTCACACTTTTGGCATCATTGATCTTCTTTCCTTTCTTGATGGTTTCAGGGTTGGGTCATCTCTAGCAAAAGGAAACATTTGAAGAGAAAGTAGGAGAGAATACAAGGAGTTCAAAATGTAAACTTTTTTTTTTGGTAAACGGAAACAGGATGAGATAGATTTTTTTTTAATCCTAGGGTCTTCCTATTTCTAATTCCAAACCTAGGGTCTCGATCCTACAGGCAACACTATGCTCTGATACCATTTTGTAACACCCCGCCTTTGGATTAAGGTGGAACATCTATGTTAAGTGCTATTCCCTAGATCACTGATAGCACCACAGAACAAAATGAAATATTCATTGCATAGTATCAAGATTACAACGTGGATCCAGATACAAAGAATTCAAACCTTACAGATTCATAGCAGAAAACAAAGTGGCAATGAGCCTCCATTCTTCATCACGTGCCACAGGCAGACATGTTGGAATGTAGTCTCGAGATCCTACTAAACAATCCAAACCTGAAAACCTGCACATTTGAATATGCAGCCCCACAATTGGGGGTCAGTACAATGATGTACTGGCAAATGACACATATTTGGTGGCTGTTGTGAAAGAACTAACTACATGACATTTGGCTGGTGGATCTCATAGGCTGATTTGCATAAAGCCAATTTTATCCTAAATTCCTTTTCAAAACTTTCTTTCAAAATTTTAGTTTATAAGGGTCAAGACAACCCCCATACATTACATACTGGCCGATATGTAGTTCTGGGCGAAACTCAACAAAGTTGGAACATCAGAAACCACCACCCCTCGGAGTGCATGGTCCTTAGCCCCTACCTAGGGGTTTCTAGACAAATTTTAATCATTCAAAAATGGTGATGAGATTCTTCCGTACATTCCATGTCTAGAAACTCAAATTGTCCATAACCGGGGACACGGCTAATCGATTAGTTTGACACCCTGCAGGGGTTGTGCACTTTCACCTTAAGACTCATTTTACGCCCATACATAAAATGAGACGAGACCTTTTAGAAGGAGAGAGCAACCAACTGGCAAGATCCGTTCCCAACCTACAATTCAACTACCAGCCATCTTCTTGCACACAAGTTGCACCCTCACATCTAATCAGTCAAGACAGAGCCCATATTGTCATAAGGCTGCACTGGAAGTACTCTAAGCATGGAAGACATGGTAACCTCTTTATTCCTGGGTGGCCATCCCGGATGGCATTCTGAGTACACATCCTCTCGACGAGGCATGTGCCCCAGAAGTCACCAACACCGCCGCCTCTTATCAAACCAATCCACCCAGGTGATTCATTTTATTTGAAGTTCTTAATTTGTTTATAAAACACTTTAACAAGTGATCATAGCATGGCATCAATATTTTTCAAAGTATTTAGCATCCTAACAGGTAGGGTTTAAAGGATAACTACACACTACTAGGTGCTAAGCATTTCATAAAACAGTTGAATACTTCGCCTATCATGCATACTACTGAAAACACTAATGCAGTAGTAAAAATAGGTAAAGGGACATGTGTGTCACTTGCCTTTTGAAGATCACGATGTTTCACTTCTCTCAACTAAGCACGTAGCTCTTTGCACAAACTATAGCACAGAAATAACATAACATAAACATACCATACCAACACAATCAAACAAATCAAACAATTGAAAAGTATTTGTTTAACAATTTAGATTTATTGATATGTTATGATAGAAAGATATGGCAAAGGAAATATGGATTGTGAGATATGGGTTTGAGAGCTTAGCTGGGGAAGATCAATATGATTTGAGAGAGAATTGGACTAGGCATAATATAATTGATGAAGTTTTTATGCTTTATTAAAGCATATATGGGTTTTAGGAATAGCTCATGTGAAATAAATTACACAAGAGTCAATTTGTGCAACCACAACACTATTGAGTAAATGTGACAACAATTACTCTTAAATAGCATCTATTGCACTTAGGAACGAGGCTAGGTTTTAAGAATGCTTGAACTACTCAATTAGCACATTTGCAAGTTGAATAGTTCAATACATGTGAACAAAACTAAGTAGGCATTGGATTGGGTATGAATGATTGATATTTGAGGACATGGCTCAAATGGTTCATTGATCAACATGGTGTATAACACATACTATGGTACGGGTTATAACAACTCCATATTAATAGAACCTAGGTTTGAGATGAATTCATATTCTACTCAAGTAGCACAATTGCAATTTGAGTACATATATGAATTAGACAAAATATGTTTAGTTGGACAAGGTATGGGTCAAGGTGGTCTAAAGATGATATTTAATAACTAGGTATGAACATAGGGTTTACTAAGGCAGAAGGTAACATTTATTGGAAAAGAAATAGAATTAATCTATGTAGGAACTACTCAAATTCTCATATTAGAATTTGAATAATTATGAAGTGGTTCAAGAAATTATGGGAGTGATGCTACTGGATAGCTTGCAGTAATACAAAGTCACTGCAATTGGAAGCACTCTAAAATTAATTCTAGAAATCAAATTATGTTCAAATTAGTGATTTGAATAGATTTGAATGCACAAACTGTGTGCATGTATCAACTTTGGAATTTCTTGTTCCTATGATGTTCTACATGTTGAGAGGATTCCAAAGACTACAAATTTGTAATTTTTGGATTAACAGAAGTAAAGATATGATTTAAACAAGTTAACAGAAAGGTTTATCTCAATTTAAAAATGGTTTCGAATTGAACCCAGAAAATATAAGATATTATTTTACTACTGGATTCTACAAGTATCAAGGATTCCAACAGTATATTATTTGTTAAATTTCGAATTACAGATCAAAAGATATGAATTATCAAAGTTTTGGATGAAATCTGATTCAAATTTCTGTTTTTTAAAATCGGTTTGAATCTGGGAAGGCCACGTGACGTGACGGTATTCGTTGGTACCGGTTCATTCGGATCGCGAATTGAGGCTGTTGGATCTAATGAGATCTGGACGTCCCAGATCACTTGGTACCCCTTCACTTAAGTGATTTGTTCTGATCCGTGAGATTGAGATCCGACGGTCGGGGTTTAAAGCGAAGGGGGGCTCACCTGACTAAGTTAGGTTTCCGGCGAGGTTCACCGGCGAGGCGGCTCTGGTTCGAAGGACGGCGAGGTTCCGGCGGCTTCTGGATGTCGGCGAGGACGCGACGATGCTCTACGCGACGCGGTGGTCTCGGATACGTGATCACCGATCTCGATTTCGTCCTGCCGAGGGAAAGGGAGGCGGCTGGAGACGTCGACGGCGGCAGGGAGCTTCGGCCGTCGAGGTTGCGCTCGATCTGCTGCAGGTGTGAGAGAACAAAGGGCATGAGGAGGAGCGCCACGTCGTGGGGAAACAGATAGGGGAGAAGAGGAGGACGGGGGCTTACTGGCAAGGTCGGAATCGACCGGAGATACCTGCAGGTGGGGCGGAGTCCGGCGACGAATTTCATCGGCTTGAGACGAAATTGGCGGAAGGGAAAAAGGGAGCCGAGGGAGGAGTGCTGGGGCTTTTATAGGTCGGGTCTTGATGGACATTTAGTGCGCGGTGATGGCGCGGGATTAATCGCCTGCGTTACCAGAGCAGAGAGAAAGGGGGAGGGGATTGCTGGGAAGAAGACCCTGACGGGTGGGTCCCGGGGGTCAGTGGCTGAGGGGGAAGAAAGAATACCCTTTCGGGTTTTGATCCGGGATGGGCCGAGGCTTGGGGCTGGACCAGAAAGGTTCCCCTCGGCCTTTTCTAATTTTTTCTTTTTCTTTCTCTTTTCTTTTTATGTTTTCTGAATTGAATCAAATCTTTTGCAAAACTCCTTCAAATCAATTCAAACAAAATCTAAATTCTTCTAATATTCCATGCAATGCTCCAAACCAGTAAGAAATATGTTTTCAAGATAAAAGCTAATTTTTGAATATATCTTTACAAACATAGCAAGGGGTTTGCTTGCATAAAAGAAATAGAAATAGGGTTTGAAAATAATTCTTTTAAAGAAAATAGGAAAATAGTATTTTATAAAATAATAGTTGAGATTCACACTCAATCATAGGTTTGCAAAACAATCTTTATAAATACTTTTGTAACTCATTTTCTCTGCAAGCAAGCTTGCATAAAGTTGAATAAAAGCAAGAAAAATAATATTTTGGTATTTGGTTTTCTCATAGGAGTTCAGCATGAAAGATAGGGAGTTTGAAATGGTTTTGAAGTAAATGAGATATGGGAATAACTTTGATATTTTAATATTGGGGTTTTAGGGTTTTTGATTTGATCTTAAATTGTTTAAGGTAATCCTTGGTTATGGTTCAAAAAGTTTTAATTTCTTGTGATTTTTCAATCAAGTCAAACAATTACAAGCACTTATTTTAATTTTTTTTTCCAAAAATTGGAAAAGTCAGGGATGTTACACAAAGTCTCCACAAATATAAGGTTCACGAAAGCGAAAAGCAAATAGGACAACGACTAACAACCTGCACCAACCCGGAGCAAATCCTAAATGAATTACTTCTCCTCCTCTGGCATCGAGACACCAAAAGGGAGAAGAGCGATGCTACATGCCACAAGAAGATCACTCATCATCGGACCCATCCTCATCGTCTTGGGAGACCTCCTCGATATCATCACCTTGAGAGAGAGCCTCCAACTGAGCCCAATCCACGCCATTGTCGTCTTTCCACTGAGCATACAGAGTGTAGGTGGCTGATCAGAAACAGGAGAGAGCTGAGCAGTGGGGGTCTTGGATAAGCTGAATCTCGCGGAGAAGAGGGACTTCTGATTGTGAATGATGGACTTCCTCTCTTCATACGCAGCATAGTTTCCTTGTGGATGGCAACATTCATGCACAAGAGAGTGTGTTGCCACCAAGAGAGCTTCTTGCTGCGAGACGAACAAGCGGTTGAAGTCTTGTGCACGGGAGAACTAGGGTCATCCATCTCAACATCATCATCATCTTCAGGAACATGCTTCTTTCCTCTAGCTTTGGCCTCTTTCTTCTTCTCCTCCTTGGGCTTGATCACATTCATACGCTTGATCTTGTGCTCTGAGTTGCCTTTGGAGAAATCCATGTCCTTGACCTTCTCAAGAATGAGTAGCATGATGTAGGGAGCATAGGGAGGAGTACACTTGGAGATCATAGCATCATGCATTTCATTGAAGATATAGTGCATCACATCCAAACTGAAATCTTCATTGGGGTCTTCACTCATATAGCAGCGGTGAGAGAGATACATGAGCTCAACAAGAGCCGAACGAATAGCATCCCGATTTCCTCCAGCAGGTGAAATACTTTCCCGGAACATGCGAAGCAGGATATTGTAGAGAGGGAGCAAACCCACAATGGTACCAATCTTCCCACTGGAAGAGTAGAGAGGAGCCAAACGATTCTTATCCGGATGAGCTCCATGCTGATGCACACGATGACCAACTGGCACACTAAAACCTTGGAATCCATAGTTCAACAACTTAGCAAACTCATAGAAGTTGGACTGACGCATTTCATCTCCTGTCATCCACTTGAAGGTGAGAGCCTCATCTTTCTCAAAGGAGAGAGTAGCATAGAACTGCTGAATGATCTTCTCATTGTAGTGACACTGAATATCCATGAGGTGAAACAGACTGAGCCTCTTCATAATCTGCAGAGCATCACCAAAGTATTCGGACTTCTTCCTGAGATGAGTGCGGTCTAACACATGCATGTAACACACCCTTTGGGACATAGTGCGGTAAATCTGCTCATAGATAAGCTTTTGATTCAGACACCAGAATCTGCTATCCTCAAGCTCTTCATCTCTGTCCTCAGAGAAACCAGTCGAGCTGCCTCAAAGCACTGTAGTCCATAGAACTCATAGTCTCAAAGTTGACCTGGGGCACTCTTGCTTGGCGACGTGCAGCCTTCTTGGCTGCCTTAACATGAGCTGCCTCTTGTGCAGCTTCCTCATCAGCTTGACGAGCCAAATACTCGTCCTCAAAGGTCCCTTCAGAGGCGAACCAAAAGTTCCGCTTGTGAGTAGCGGAATGTCCACACTGGTCACGACGAGGATGAGAACTAGAGTCACCTGTGAAAGAAGTAGGGAGAAAAGCATGGGGTTGAGAACACACAAGTCGAAAAAGAGGCCTAGAAAGAACATAGAAAGGAACTAGAGGTGCGAAGCCAAAATAGAGATGATCCCTCTAGGTCATAGTAGTCTGACAGGAGGGGCGGAAATTCCGGCCAAAGGGCGGAATTTCCGGCCCACCCCGGAAATTCCGGCCCTAGGGGCCGAAATTCCGGCCTGGTTAGAAGACTGCAAATAGAGGCAAAAATCTCTGAAAAGTAGATCGGCACCAATCTAAGTTCAATGCTAGGTTCCCTAGGCAGGATACTACCTCTAGATACAAGTTCTTGCAACGAAAAAATGGATCGGCCTAAACTAATCAAGAACTAGGGCATGGGCACCTAGGGTGAGAGATTTGGGACAATACTGTCATCCATGGCGAAAACGACGCAGAGGAAATGACTCCCCACATCGAGGAGAGCACAGGCCGGCGAGATTCGGAGATTCCGGCGGCTAGGGAGTCACCGGAGAGGGTCTTGACGAGATGGCGGCGGCGGTTGGAGCGAGAGGGTCGGGGGTGGAAGAAGAGACCAAGGGTATCTTCACCCCGACCCCTCCTTTTATAGGCTGACCGATGGGGTCGGAAATTCCGGCCCTGGGGCGGAATTTCTGCCCCCCCCCCAGAATTTCTGGGTAAGTGAGTGGAATTTCCGGGGCAGAAATTTTAATGTTTCCGCCCTAATTTCCGGAGAAAATTTCTGCCCCATGTACTGAGAAGTGCACCACTTCGTGAGAAGTACATGGGAGCAAGAAATTTTGTTAAGGAAATAAGGGTTCCACCCTTTGGAAAATTCTACCACTTGCACAAGGAAAGTCCGGCCATCTCATCAAGGACCAAGGTAAAACAAGAGGATGACTTGTGTGTTAGAAAGAAGAGTTTTAGAGACGATGGGGGCTTAGGATAGAGAACAAACATGGAGTGGTTCTCGGCACTTAATGTTGCAAGAGACAACAAAAAATCAGTAAAAACCAACACAAGTGCCTTCCCATATCAAAGAAAGAGATAACCGACAAAGAAGTCTCAATAAAACTCAAATAGGATTTACAAGGAATCAACTCTTCATAAGGAAGAGGTCGGTGGCTGAAGCCACCATGTATGAGTGTTTTGGCATTGGACCGCGAAGATATATCTTGGGTCCATAACCAATACTCATCATTGAAGCTCACATATCACAAAATGATATTAAGAGAATGATTTTATTACTTTTGGCATTATGGGGGGAGGGATAGTCCAATTAATTAGCACCGCACTCCCCCTATATCCATGCCCACATCTAGATTAGAACACGTGCTATAGTATGGGAATGAGTGCACACTTTCAAGCCACATTGCAGGAATCAATGATATTCAACTCATGCCTCAACTCTCAGAATCTTACTTCATCAAGGGGCTTCATGAAGATGTCGGCGAGTTGATCATTTGTACCTACATAAGATAGGTTAATATCACCTCGATTGACGTGGTCCCAGATGAAGTGATGCCGGATCTCGATGTGCTTCATCTTGTTGTGTTGAACTGGATTATGAGCAATCTTGATGGCACTCTCGTTGTCACACAAGAGTGGAACATTGTCACAATGAACTCCATAGTCCTTCAACGTTTGCCGCATCCAAAGGAGTTGAGCACAACAACTCGCCGCGGACACGTACTTGGCTTCGGCGGTGGAGAGAGACACGCAATTTTGCTTCTTGGAAGACCAAACTAACCAATGACCTACCAAGAAATTGGCAAGCCCCGGAAGTTGATTTCCTATCCACTTTGTCTTCCGCCCAATCGAAATCCGAGTACCCAACAAGCTCAAAGCTTGATCCCTTCGGGTACCAAAGGCCAAAGTTGGGGTATGAATTAAATATCGAAAGATTCTTTTGATGGCCATCAAATGGCTTTCCTTTGGGGCGGCTTGGTATCGTGCACACATTCCCACACTAAGCATGATATCGGGTCTAGATGCTCAAAGATAGAGCAATGAGCCAATCATAGAGCGGTAAAGCTTTTGATCCACTTCTTTACCATTTGGATCGAGTTCAAGAGTGACCTTTGTAGGCATGGGAGTTTTGGCTCCTTTCACTTCGGGGTCCATGTCGAATTTCTTGAGCATGTCTTGGATGTACTTGGCTTGGTTGATGAAGGTCCCTCCTCTCAATTGCCTAACTTCAAAGCCAAGAAAGAACTTCAACTCACCCATCATTGACATCTCGAATTTGTCGGTCATTAGGGATTGACTCGAGGCGAGCCACAGGAGCGTAGGTCTCCCCATAGTTAATGCCTTCAACTTGAGAGTATCCTTGAGCAACCAAGCGAGCCTTGTTCCTCACAACGATCTCATTCGTGTCTTGTTTGTTCTTGAACACCCATTTGGTTCCGATGACGTTGCGGCAATCCTTGGGCTTCTCCACCAATGACCAAACTTTGTTGCGCTTGAAGTTGTTGAGTTCTTCATGCATAGCTTCTACCCAATCTGGGTCTTCAAGTGCCTCAAACACTTTTTGGGGTTCCACACAAGAGACAAAGGCATGATGGCTACTAAAGTTGGCCAATTGTCTCCTTGTGGAAACCCCTTTCCTCACACTTCGAATCACACTATCCATGGTATGACTCCCCTTACGGATAACCTCCTCCACTTTCCTTGCACGGCGAGCTTGAGCTTCTTCAAAAGACTCTTGAGATGCTACTTGGTCATCACCACTATTTTGGTCCTCGCGTTGACCTTCAACTTGAGCTTGTTCATCATCTTGAGCTTGACCTTGATCTACCATTGGTGAAGACTCACCACCGTCCACTTGGTCTTGATCTTGGCCTTGCTCGCTTGGGTAAGGGTCTAGAGCTTGTCTTTGGTTAGCATCAATCGGACCTTGTGAAGCTTGTGGAGCTTTTGAAGATGAAGGCTCCACTTGAGTAGAGCATAGTCCTTCTCCTTCCGCCAAAAGGTGTCCCTCAATGGGTATGAGATGACCCACACCCATTCTTCTTATGGCTCGAGGATTTCGTCACCTACATCACAAACACCACTTTGCTCCACACGGGAGCCATCATTCTCGTCGAATCTCATGTTAAAAACTTCAACAACACGAGCGGACTCTTTGTCAAAGATTCTAAAAGCATGAGATTTGGCGGCATAACCAACAAAGATACCCTCAAGAGCTTTAGAGTCAAACTTGGACAAATGGACACCCTTATTAAGATAGAAGCACTTACAACCGAATACTCGAAAGTATTTGATGTTAGGCTTGTTGCCGGTGAGGATCTCATACGGAGTCTTGTTCAAGCCCTTATGAAGATATAACCGGTTAGACGCATGACACGCGGTATTGATAGGTTCGGCCCAAAAGTTATACGGAGACTTACACTCTGCTAACATTGTCCTAGCCATGTCCATCAAGGTCTGGTTCTTCCGCTTGGCTACACCATTTTGTTGCAGAGTGTAGGGAGTCGAGTATTGATGACGTATCCCTTCATCACTCAAGAATTCATTCAATGTGTAGTTCTTAAACTCCATCCCATTGTCACTTCGAATCATCAAGATATCTTGGCCATATTGACGTTCAACTTCCTTGGTGAAGTCTTTGATGGTTTGTTGGGTCTCATATTTATGCTTCAAGAAGTAGACCCATGTATATTGAGTAGTCATCAACAATCACCAAACAATACTTCTTTCCTCCTAGACTTGCGTGAGTTGGAGGGCCAAAGAGGTCCATGTGAAGGAGCTCTAGGACCCTCTTAGATGAAATGATGGTCTTGCTAGGATGAGGAAGTTCATGCATCTTTCCTTCAATGCAAGCTCTACACACACAATCTTTGGCAAAGGTTAGATCGGTTAGTCCTAGGATGTGGTTACCTTTGTAAAGACTTTGCAAAGTTCTCATATTGACGTGGCCTAGCCGGCGATGCCAAAGCCATCCCACGTCAACTTTAGCCATTAAGCAAGTTGCGGCTTTAGTGACTTTCTCCGAGAAGTCAATCACATAAGCCATTTTTGACATGCCCAACAAAGGCTACTTTAGGAGACTTGCTCCACAAAAGAACCACAATCCCAACATGAAAGAAAGTTGCAAAGCCCATATCGGCAAGTGGAGCTATGTAAAGTAAATTGTAAGAGAGAGTCTCAACAAGCATGACATCTTCCACGGTAACATTTTGAGAGATGACAACTTTACCAAGACCCAATACCTTTGACCTTGAGGAGTCTCCATAGGTGACGTAGCCCACACTAGATGGACCGGTGCGAAGCTCCTTCACCAACTCTTTGCTTTCGGACATATGATTGGTAGCACCACTATCAATTATCCATTGTCCCGCACCAGAAGCAAATCCCTACAAGAGATCAAGTCTTGTTTTTAGGTCCCTATTTTTCAATGGGTCCTCTTTTGTTAGTGACAAGGGTCTTAGGAACCCAAATATACCAAGCAATGTGTTCATTAGGTGAACCAACAAATTTGGCATATACATGCCCATCAAGCACGGTAAAGAACATAGGAATGATTATTTTCCCACAAAGTTGTTGTGATTAGGCATTGCCCTTTTGGCATTCCCAATCACTTCCTTCACTAGCTCACCCTCCTCCTCAAAGACATTGCCATCCTCATCAAAGCATATGTCATTTGGGATGCGCTTCTTAGGAGGAGGAGTAGGCACAAGAAACTTCTTCTCTTGTTCTTCTTCTTCTTTGACTTGGAGGTGAAGCCAAGTCCGGTCTTGTCACCATGTTGCTTTTGAGCACTCAAAAGCTCAAGCCTTTTATCACCATTGGGAGGATCTTTCTCATAAAGAGGGTTAGTGTGGCATGAACTTGCAACAAAAGTGCTAGAAGGGAACTTGGTTGCTTCTTTAGCAATTATAAGATTAAGTTTTTCATTTTGCAACCTAAGTTCATTTGCTACGGATTGAGCAGTATCTCGATTACTTTTAAGTTTAGCAATGTCTAAATTATGAGACTCTTCAAGACCCAACTTGGATGCCTCAAGTGCCATCCTAAGGTCTTGCTCAACCTCAAGGGATTGAGTGAGTGTAGCAATTTCATCGGCATACTCACGAGCATGCCCTTCTAGCTCAAAAATGCGTTCCTCATTTTTATCATTAAGTTGGAGAGACTCATTATATTGATCTAGGAGAATCTCAAAGCGAGCTTTGGTCTCCCCATGCAAGGTTGACATAAACATGTCCAATTCATTAGGCTTATCCTTATCATCACTTGAGTCAACACAATCCATCAAAGATAAGCTTCTAGGTATGATGGGTGTGAAAGTAGGTGATACCTTTATAGCGTGAGCCATTAGACATGTCCCTTTGAGGTTGGTGCGCTTGAACTCATTTGCAGAATCGAAGAGGGATGACGAAGAGGTAGGCTTGACAATGGCGATGGTGGCCCTCCCTAATTCTTCATCATCGCTTGCATCATCACCGGAGGGGTATTCTTCTTGAGTCATCAAAGCGTGTATTGGAACGGCTTTCTTCTTGTCGGAGTTCCTTGGAGGGTATGACTTGGCCTTCATCTCCTTGCGGACAAGTCTTCCATTGTGATCCTCCACTCTTTCATAGGGACAATCTGCAATGAAGTGGTGTTGGTTACCACAATTGTAGCAAGTCCTCACTCTACTTGTGGCCTTAGGCTTGGAGGGACTAGATGACTTCCACTTCTTCATAAATGCCCTTTGAGCGAGAGCCATGTGCTCGGCATGGGCATAGTTCATGTCCTCGGGACTTCCACTTATTGTCTCTTCCTCTTCCATCAAACTTGCTTCTTCATGAAGTGA